>JAKCPI010008638.1:0-15317 GCA_023213315.1 Euborellia annulipes | reverse complement strand
AATCGACAATAGAAGATAAAATTCTGTAAATTTATAGGCGTAATAGAGATTTGAAATGAAGAAAAAAAGATTAGCAGCTACAATGTATTTTTTTCATTTGTGGCACCACAAGTCGGGGCTCACCCGAAATAAAGAGAGAAAAAAATATAGTGTTTTAAAATTTTAAACCTTTTTTTTTTTTTTTTTTTTTTTTTTTTTTTGTTTTTAATTTTGAGGGGCAACCTTCCGAAAAACTTTTCTGCCAATATCCATCCCTGCCACTATGTCTAGGAGGCCTAAAAATGAAAGAAATATATTCTAACTGCTATTCTTTTCTTCATTTCAATAAAATAAGACTTTCACAACTTCATTTCTCCGTAACATTAAAATATAATCATATCAGCTCCAAAATAAGAGGGCAAAGAACTGTCAAGGTTTTATTAATGTATTTATTTTTTTTTTAAAGTTGAATTGTATAGCTATTAATAGAAGGATTTTGTTTTCGGTTTATTTGTAAAAATTACAAAGAGTGAGTGGCCGAAACGTTGTAATTTTTACAAACCACCTTTAAACCAAAAACAAAATTCTTTTATTAATTATAACAACTGTGAAAGCTTAAACTCTAAAATTGAATTGTATATATAAATGCCATGTATATTAATAATGAACGGAATCTGATGATTGACCTCAAGACAAATAACAAGGAGCCAAAGTGTTGCGTATAGATTATTTTTTAAAAGTTCATAAGTTGAGTTTTATTTAAATTGGATTATTTTAGGAGAATTTCTGGGGATAAAAGTAAAAGTAAAAAAAATCTTTCTAATATACAGTTTATTTTCAATAGGAATATTTGATTTGTATATTTTGTTCATAGCTCTGATTATTTAAAAGAACGAATTGAATGAAGAAATCCAAATTTGAAAAAAAAGGAAGCATTCATAAAATGGAAAAAAAAATGGGATTCTTTTTCTCTCAATTTTCTTTCTTTTAAATAAATTGATATTTACAATAAATTCATGTAACTATATATATAACGGAGAAATGTTATTTTTATATATATATATAATCTATGTTCTATTAAATGAAATGATGCCTAGTCTAATAATTGGCAGCTAGGCGAGATGGTTCATTGCTTCCAATGCTGCATCGCCCTGGACCAGTCAGGCACCGCCGCCATCGGGTGGGCGCAGTCCGTTTTATTCTCGTTATGATTATGATTGTGTTTTTTCATCTCCATCGCCACTTGGAGATGATGGCTCGATTCCCTGAGCATCTTCTCGTGATGCTCTCCATGCAGCATCTCCTCAAATGAGGGGTCGAAATGAGCGTACTCCTTAAATGTATTCCATTCATTTTCTGAAAGTTGAACTTCCTCTTTCACTTCATTCAATTTCATTTTAAGATCGTCTGGCTCTTCTTTTTTCTCTTTATTCATTCCCGCTTTGCGAAAACACTCTGCAATCGTCTCGGGCGTAATTTCCTCCCAAGAATTGACCAATTCTCGAATTGAATCAATTAACGACATATCTTCGCCGTGCTTTTCGACTTTCATCAATTGCCTTAATACTCTTCTTTTCTCGTAATTCTCTCTTAATTTGGCTATAATCCCCAAATTCATTGGCATTAATTTATCTGACAAATAGGAAGGGAGGAAAACTATCTTAAGGGATACGAGATCTTTGATCACTACCCGAGATCTTTCCGTGCTATTAGCGACAATCAGAAGAATTTGTCTTTTGGCAACCAGGAATTTCCTATCGATATAAAAGACCCAATTCTCAAAGATTGAACTTGAAATCGTGAGGTGCTTGTTGCTGTCGTAAAAGACGAGCGATTGCACTTCTTTGAGGCCTTTCGGCTCCTTCGATTCGCCAATCACAAGCAATTTGAGTTTCTCACTGCCCGTGCTATTTGCGCACATCATGACATTGATGTAATCTTTATTCTTCTCCTTTTCGTTCTGTTCATGTGTCGGCGTCCTAAAAAGAGAGACGTTTCATCGACATTGAAAATATCATTTGGATTGTAATCCTTTAGCAATTGTGGCAGCATCTCCTTCTTCCATTTTTCGCACTCGTATTCTTTGCCCCCTTCGGGGATCTCCTCTTCGTATTTATTTAAAATTCCATGTTGAATTTTGAATCGATCAATCCAGCCAGGATCTGCCCTGAAATCGTAACGGCCAAGTTCCTTAGCGAAATGCTCAGCCATATCCCTTAGCATGATATCCGTTAGCGGGATATTCTTCTCCTTGGCGTATTTGAGCCATTCGGTGAGGCATCCTTCGACATCCCCGTAATTGACAGCTGGCAATTTATGTTTGTGCACATACTCATGCTCTTCCTCGTTGCTATTTAATATCGTCTCCTTATTTTTGACAATATACGTTAACGTGGCTGTTGTGACCCCGAATTCGGTTGCGATATCCTTTTTCCTTCTCGGGTCATTCTCGACTAAATGAATTAACCTTCGCTTTTCCGATATTGTCAGGGGTTTACATTTTCTTTTGGCAGCCATTCTTCATTGGAGTTAATCAATAACCGAAGCCTAAAAACAGAAAGGAAAAAATTAACAAATTCCATTAAATAATAAGAAATCTTTATAAATGATAAATAAATAAATAACCTAACAGGTGAATGAATAAATAGCCATCAATGCAATTAATAAAACCCTCTGTTCGATTTCCCAGGAACTAACGCACCCCCGGGGCGGGTCTTTTCAAACCAAGCACATCAATATATAGCCTACGTATAATATGATATGTTTATTTTATTGATTTGCCCAACTCGGGAGAGATTTCTGATAAAGTGCCACCAAATTTTTAATTTTTAAAACCAATTTTAAATAAAAACTCAAAAGAAATGTGAGATATGAATCTAATTATGTAAAAATCAATGGATGGAATGTTTGTTGTTCCATTTAAAATTAGAACAATGCAAAAGAAGAATAGTGAGTTGGAAGTTTTCTCGAAACTTTTAATGAACAATCTTCTTTTAAAGAAACATTGAAATAATCACATGTGGAAAACGCATTTCTCATCTTTAACTTAGACCATTTTTATCTCGTAAAATTCATGTTAATTAACATACATGAAAGCACAAGAGGATTTATACCACATCTTGGCGGAATGTCCGATGTACGAGTCCTCGAGAAGAGCTGGGGGAAGGAGGACATGCTGAAAACCTCCCTGCACCCCGAAGATGTAGAGAGAATAAACTGCCTATATTTCTTTATGGAGGGAAGCGATGAGGTCAAGGGCGGATACAAGGGGGGGGTAAGGGGGTAATTATTCCCCTGAGATTTGAAAAAAATACTTTTTTTCGAAAAAAAATGTATTTTTAATGTTGTATTTATATTCTGGCAAACAAGTACAGAATGCGCCTTTAAATTACCGAAATTAAGAAAAAAATGTGTGCTGTGCGACCAGTCACACCAGATTACCCCCCCCCCCCCCCCCCGATAAACACCTCTAGATCCGCCACTGGATGAGGTTGAGAGCTTTCGCCCTGAATGAATAAGTCCTAGGCTCGAAAGAATGCTATGGAACCATCATCAATGTCATTACTCTGTTTCATGTTTAATTTTATTCTTTCTTTCTATCAATTACCTTGTATTACCAGAATTCCTGTAAAGAGCATTAGCTCAATGCCGTAAATAAATTTATTTATTTATTTATGTTAATTAACATGTTCATGTTCTTGAAGGAGTTAATTGGCCTGAGGGATGATATTTTTCATTTTTTTTTTGTTTTCTTATAGAATTATGGAATTGAATCAAATCTGTCGATTCTGCAAAGTGATATCCATTCGATACTTCTTGGGCCTGATTCTTTAAATCCGACATTTTATCTCCTCTCTGCATTTTCTGATATGATTCAGATTTTCCAATCTGCTAAAAAAGGTAATTTAATTAATAAAAAGGTTCGCGCCTACACCCTCTTAATCATCTCTTACTTTATATTTTTTTTAGTTCTCGCCAAGCACCAGAGAATATCGGCTTCTTCATCTTTAGAATTCAAGAAACAATTTCCAGAAAACGACTCCGGGGCTCCACAACTAAGCAGAGAGCGAATCATTTCGATAATTAAGAAATTAGAATTCCATCTCTCTTGGATCAAGCAAAATTCTGCATCAATATGTGGAGAAGCAAAAGGATTTTCAAATGAAGGTTTATTATCAATTTCCTGAAACTAAAGTTATTTATTATATCGTTAGATCGGAGTGTGCTAGATATGAAGTCCCCGTTTTGACTGTCAAATTAAAGAAATGCACATAGTGAATAATGCTTTTATTATTTTGTTTTTGATCAGCGTTTCTTAAAACATAGGTCGCTAAGCGACATGTTACGGTTGAGAAAATCTAATCAAATTAACTCGTGTCGGCCCCCCCCCCCCCCCCAAAACCCCCCCCCCCCCCCCCCCCCCCACCCCGCCCGTTTATGGACCTGAAAATATCTAGGATTTCTTCAAATAAAATGCTAAAACTTTCTTCTTATAGCTGAACTTATTAGTGTTAGATTATTTTGTACATTAGCAGATTCTTCTCAAAACATTTTACTTGTTGGCAAAGGAATTCGGTAATAATAAGATTTTGTTTCTTTTTGATTGGCTTCTACTTCTTGACGTTACTATAGATTTCGTGAATATTTTCGATTAAATCTGAATATTTTTACTTTCTCTTACTTTTATGTATATGTTATATATATATAGAGAGAGAAAAAGTATTGGATTCATGTCAAAAATTCGATGTCGAGATTTTGACGGATATACACGTTTTGAGGTCCCCTAAATCCAAAAAAGTGATTTTCGCGACATGGTCTGTCTGTCTGTCTGTCTGGCTTCAATTTAAGGCATGAAGGGAATTAGCTTTGAAAGCAAAAATTTTAAATTCCTTACAAGAACGAGAAACTTTATCTCGATCTCGATCTATCTTCCTGGCTGCGTCAATATAGAAATAGAAAGGAATAACTCGGTCATGTCGTTTGTTTTTAGATATACTATTGGGTAGACCTAATAATTGCCTTCATCAGGTCTCTTTGTTCCAAAATCCTTTTTCATTAACATTGCAGAATTTATAAAAGCAGACTATTTGAATTAGAATATTTTAAAATTTTTATTATTATTATGTCTTGAGGTCGGAAGAAAATATTTGATGTAATTGTATATAAGATATTTTGTCTTTAGGGATTTAAAATTATTTGTATATATTTTCTAAAATATTCTCATTGTTATATTGTGATAAATATATTGTTGTTTGTCGACTATAACGCTTGTTTTAACTTGTCCCTTCCTCTAAGCTGCTCGTCGCCTTCCCTCGTCCCCCCCCCCTTTTTTTTTTTGAATTGTACCCAGACTCTCTCTATCATATTTTCAGAAATCGTAACTCGCCGAGGCCGTATTTCTATCTCCTCCACATTGAAAAAATGAAATAAATTATTTTTAATAGTTATATTTTGATATTTTACAAAATGAGAGGGGATCAAAGAAATCTGGAGAGTTAGACTTTGGTTAGCGCGGACGGCGGACGCGGACACCCTCGCCTTTGACTCAGGCATGTTTTTCAATTGGAGTTGGTTCACTTGCGCGTTCGGCGGACGACGGTGATGAGTCATTTTTTTCGTTCATACTGAGTCAGCCATCGTCCGAGGTCGGGAAACGGAATTTATTTAAATTATAATCATGAAAAACTAGTAATATAATTGAAAATATTTACAGAAAACTCTTTATTATAGTTTAATAGAGAATTAAATTTAGGCACAAGGTTTTCTGTTTCAATAATATATTAATTTGATATTAACACTTGATGCGCATTTCGACACTATATGTGTCATCTTCAGAAGCGAATTACATATCAAATTAATATATTATTGAAACAGAAAAAAACCTTGTCCACTTAAATTTAATTCTCCTATTAAAGCATAATGTTTCAACTAGAGCCAACGGTTACCAGTTTAAAATTAATTCTTTATTATAGAATTTTATTTAAAAATAGCATCTATAATGAAATTAAATAAACTATAATAATAAAAAATCTGGTGTGACTAATCGCACAGCACACAACTTTCTCTTAAGGATCGTATTACGTAACGCAATTTTTGAAGATTTTTGACCTCCCCCTCCCCCTTAGACGTTACGTAACGCGCAAATGGCCATTTTTATCTAAAAGGCATATTTATGTTGCGCAAAGTACCGGAAAGTCGATAAAACCTTTGTTATTGTTTTAATCACGTTTGCGGTAAAAATAAATTAAATAAAAGAAGACATATTGCCTCCCCCTGCCCCCTTCTGAAGGATGCCAGGGGGGGGGGAATGTACCCTTGCCCCAACCCCAGTGCCAGCGGCTATGAACTTAGGAGAACAAAATAATAATAAATAAGGCGTACTATACTATAGAGGGATTCCCCTTAAAACATAAACGAAAATTACTTTCCACCGATATATTAGAATTCAAGATTTAAAATTTACTAGCCGCGCCGCCCGCCTTCGGCGGGCTTCGCGTCTAGCCAGGGGGGCTATGCCCCCTGACCCCTCAGCTGGCTCGGGCGCCTGCGGCGGACCCTCGCCTTTTCTTAATTATGAAAAGAAAATTATTATTACTAACAACTAAGTATTCCAGTCCAGTGCCTGCTTGAGGATTTGTTTACCTTCATAGAATACACAACTGCAAAGAATACTTAAATATTTCTCTATACATTTCCTATGGGAGAAATCGTAACTTTAAGAATTAATAACTCGAAAAGTTATAGGAATTTCAGGACCCGAGTATTTTTCCGGGACTCTCCATAACGTCCTCTATAAGACTGCAAAATTTCGTTTCAAAATTCCAATGGGAAGTTGGTCAAACAGAGCGTGACAGACGGACGGACAGACGGACACTCCGCAATTATTATATATAGATGTTAAATATTTAAAATTTATGTTAAATATGGGAAAATATTTTGTTACCATGGCAACCATTTCTCTTATCTTTTCTATGGAATACAAGAGTAAAGTGGTCTTCTAAAGATTTCAATGACAAAATGAGAATATACATTTTAAAGAGAATCTAAAAAATAATTGATCATCAAAATCTCGACACCGAATTTTTGACATGAATCCAATATTTCCTCTCTATGTATATATGTTTATTAACTGTTCTTGAAGGTTTCCGCGACCGGATGTATGCGAAGACAAGTTTTCTCGGGTTAAGTCGCGTGGGTCGCCTCTGAGTCATCCACCAAATTGACCTGGGGACCAGGAAGACTGCGACCCCGTAAACAACCCCTCCACCATTACCTCCTAACTTCCTTCTCTCTGAAAATGGCTCCAAAAGGAGAGCCGAAACGTCGAGTAAATCTCAGCACCCCACGCGACTTAACCCGAGAAAACTTGTCTTCGCATGTTTATTAACATATACATATAGGTAAGAGAAAGTAAAATTGATTTCCCTAGATTGCAGTGGCGTCATTTGGAGGGGGGGCAAATGTCCCCTGCCCCCCCCTCCAAATGACGCCAGGGGACATTTGCCCCCCCCCCTCCCCCCCCAAGGGCTCTGACTTTTATAAAATTTTATATTATTCAAGATAAAATCTTTCAAAATATATCTACGAGTATATAAACTGTAGAGAATTAAACAATTAATTAAATTAAATATCTTTTGGCCCAATTTTAGTACATATTTGTAAGTAAATTTTAAGAAAAAAAAATGCTTGCCCCCCAAGAAAAAGTTGAAATGACGCCACGGCTAGATTGCTAGACCTTCTTAAACACTTTCTCTTTTGCAGGTTTAAACACAAACCAGGAGAAACACCTCCAATGCAATTGTGATCAGTGTTCAGTGTTCAACTAATGCAATCATCTGGATCAGCTCTACGAGTGCAAGGGAACTTCGATAGATCAGCTCTACGAGTGGCCAGGCAAGGAGCTTCGAGCGACCGTCAACCCCACAGGAGGTGAATATTTTATACGCTAAACATACCCTTATAAATCCAAAAATATACAAATGATCTGATTTTAATTTCATTTTTTGTTACAGATTCCTGAGGGTCAACAGAACAAAGGTATTAAGCATGGTGCAAGAATATTAAAGGGGGTAGATTAGATTAGCGTTTTAGGATGTTCTTCTTTCCAGCTGACACAGAGAGAGATCTCTTCCGCCGGGGGGATTTCATTATCATCTTCTTAATGCCCAGGGCTTAAGGTGTGATTGCTAAACGAATACAAATTCAATTGTATTCACTTTTCGATATTTAAATTTTAAATTTATTTTCACACCTTAAATGTAGTTTAGATTTAAATCTAGAGGGGTGGAGGGTGCACCATGCCAACGAGCCAACGAGAGGGATTTTTTTTGAACCTGTAGCTCCTCCTCGTGAATCCAATAGTGAAGAAACCAACGAGAATACTTTCATTTTAGGCCTCTGTTGGATATTCGTCGTCTTCGTTGATGTTGTTGTTATTAGTTTCTGGTGCCTACTATAATCTTTTAGCTAGTTCGTTTTGTTAGGACGCCTTGATTTGTTTCTTTAATTTAGGATCCAAACGGAGAGCTAAAATGAAAGATATTCTCGTTGATTCCTTCCATGAACGGTTCATAAGGAGATGCGGTCAGATCTGATGGAAAGATCGAAGCCCAGGTTCCAAGTGTTCTTGTGTTTTGCGAAAAGACGTCTTTTGTCGTCGCGTTCGGAGTCTGATGTGTTTTTGTATCTTTGAGGGTGGGTTTGAGGTGGCTCTGTGAGTAAAGCGAGTCAGGGAAGGGTTGCAGTTTCTCCAGGAATAGCCTGGAGGGTCCAAATTGCAATCCTTGAGGCTAGGGACACCCGAGGGCTCCACCGATCTGATGGTGGGGACGGGGTCACAAATACTCTCTCTATTGTCTTCGTATTTTGTGTTAGGCTAGGTAGGATCTCTTACGTAAGCCCCCCCACCCGCTTGCTTGTAATTAAAAAAATTACTCTATTCTCACTGATACGATTTCCTCAGACTCCAGGTTTACGGTAAATATATATATATTTGATCAAATATATACCGGGTGGGCCAATAGTGCGTGGACGGAAGATTGTGGGCTTATTAACGGACATTTTTAAAATTTGTTGATCGCACATAATGTGGGGCCTTTAGGGCTACAAATTAAAAATATTTTTGTTCCAATTGCACCTCATATACAGGGGTGGTCCATATCAAAGTTATGTTTTTTAAATGGAACGCCCTGTATATTATTGCATATTTGGATTCTACGGCCAATTTTAGTATGAGTTTATGTCATGCAATGTATTCCAAACCAAACCGTTTAGCCGCAAATCGGGCTTTAGTGAAAAAACTGCTGTCTGGAAAAAATTGAATATCTCGCGAACCATAAAACCTAGGGACTGTTCTTTTTGTGAGCTTACTAACCATGAAATGTACTAATGTGGGCCAGATGGGTAACCCGGAATTATTCTTATGTTGGGAGAAATGGCCATTCCAATTTGGAAAATTTCAATCATGGATAATTTCATTTTTTCAAATGGGACATGCTACTTTTTTATGCCATGGGACGTGAAATTCAATTATCTTTCAGCTGATATAAGGTTGTCTATATCTATCTTGGTAGTTTCTTTTTATTCCAAAATATCTGATAACGAAAAAAAATTTTTTTTATTATAGACAAAATAATTGAAAAAAAAATCCAAACGCAAAACAAAATTGTAATAAATGGACAAATTATGCTAAATATTCCGAAAATGTCTTTTAATTTCCTTAAAATCATTTATTTGAACTTCTCGAAAAAGAAATTACGGTTATGTTCAGGTTAGGGGTGCGCCATCTTGTTGACAAATGGCGCACCTCCTAACCTGAACATAAGCCTAACTTCTTTTTGAGAAGTTCAAATAAATGATTTTAAGGGAAATTTAAAGACATTTTCGAATATTTAGAATAATTTGTCCATTTATTACGATTTTGTTTTGCGTTTGGATTTTTTTTTCAATTATTTTGTCTATAATAAAATTTTTTTTTTTTTTCGTTATCAGATATTTTGGAATAAAAGAAAACTACCAAAGATAGATATAGACAACCTTATATCAGCTGAAAGATAATTGAATTTCACGTCCCATGGCATAAAAAAAGTAGTATGTTCCATTTG
Organism: Euborellia annulipes; assembly: GCA_023213315.1. Taxonomy (NCBI): domain Eukaryota; kingdom Metazoa; phylum Arthropoda; class Insecta; order Dermaptera; family Anisolabididae; genus Euborellia; species Euborellia annulipes. Next base: position 5,235 of record JAKCPI010008638.1, on the reverse strand, counting down.
AAAAATGAAGTTATCCATGATTGAAATTTTCCCAAATTGGCATGGCCATTTCTCCCAACATAAGAAATAATTCCGGTTCCCCCCATCTGGCCTACATTAGTACATTTTCATGGTTAGTAACCTCACAAAAGAACAGTTCCCTAAGTTTTATTGTTCGCGAGATATTCAATTTTTTCCAGACAGCAGTTTTTTCACTAAAGCCCGATTTGCGGCTAAACGGTTTGGTCCGGAATACATTGCATGACATAAACTCATACTAAAATTGGCCGTAGAATCCAAATATGCAATAATATACAGGGCGTTCCATTTAAAAAAAACATAACTTTGATATGGACCACCCTGTATATGAGGTGCAATTGTCCAACAAAAATATTTTTTAATTTGTAGCCCTAAAGGCCCCACATTATGTGCGATCAACAAATTTTAAAAATGTCCGTTAATAAGCCCACAATCTTCCGTCCACGCACATTGGCCCCCCACCTATAAAAAATAGTACGAGTATAAAATATAATTTTTATCAAGCAAGATTAATTATTTAAAACCTTGCTGTTCTTTTTTTATTAATTTCATTTACTACATACACTTTTTGTTGTAGTAGATGAAGATATCTTTTTTTTGGTGTTTATTATTTATTTAGTGTTAATGTGAGTGTAAAAAAGTGAGAGAAGAAAGAAAATTTTCAATATTTTTTGGAAAATTAAAGGTAAACATAAATAAATTAGAACACTAATTCATAATTCTTATAACTGATTAGAATTGAGGCTAATTTAAATTTTTTTTCAGTTCAGGAATTATATCATGTTTAATAACACAATTGAGATCGTTTAATAGAAAAAAGAGATTACGTCGCATATCTAGGTGTTTTTTTACTGCATATAAATCCGGGCTTTAGTTATAACAGAGGAACAATTTTTCACTAGAGAAGATTTTTACAAAAATTTCTAAACAAAGAGCATTAAAGGAATAAACTTAATATTGAGTAAGAAAAGGATCAGCAAGAATCTTTGAATGGAATAAAACAATAGTAACTAATATTTTGAATGAAACTTTAATAAATACTCGAAAAGAGTATTCAAAGTTATATTATAATATAAAATTTAGAAATTGGAATAATATTCAGTAATAATAATATAATCTTAAAACAAGAATTTAACATTTTTTGAAATTATCCTCTTTTTCAAAGTTAATTATTTCAAAAAAAATGATAATAAGTAAAAAAGTAAAAAATATTTGTATGAAATGGATATTTTTAATTACGTTTAAGTATTTAATTATAAATAAACACTAAAATTTAAACATAAAATACTTTGGTTTACCATTATTTTTATGTTCAAATTATGTTTTTTTAATAAAAAGGAGATTTTTAAAATATTTTTCTTTTTTAAGCTTATCACAAATAAGGTTTATTGTTTGATTGCTCCCACAATATTATGTAAATATTTAAAAAATACCGTATTTATTCTAAATAATATGGATGAGGAATGGGTGGATGGTATCGTGGATGTAAATGTGGAGATATATCTTGTAAATGTGCGGGATGTAATTGTAATGGCGTGGGTCTTGTGGGAACTGGCACCGCTGGCTGAATTGGCTGAGTATGTGCCAGAGGATGTGGTATTAATGACATTGGCATATCTGTTGTCACATCAAGCTGTTCAGGGGCTGACCATCGTCTTTTTCTGTCCAATGGTAAAGGGTGTGCCAATCTATGTGTAGCCGTTGGAGGCGGAGGGGGGGCTGGGACAGCATTCGAAATCACAGGTGCTGATGTTGACGATGAAGAAGACGTGATCCTTGGAGCTACTGCTACGCAGACATCTCCTATATGAAGAGTTCGACACCGAAGTCCAAGAAGCCGTAAAGAATGCTCGGGACTTAAAGAAGCCCAGCCTCGTCCATAGACAAAAAATGGCTGTAAATAAATAAAAACAAATTAAGTCATATTTTGATTGTTTTTTTGTCCAAATAGTAGTTGGAGGTCGTCCACATATTACGTAACGCGTTAGGGGGAGGAGGGTTCTGGACAAAACTTTATTAATTGTGACATGGGGGACCAGGGGGTTTCTCTAAGTGTACATCACAATTCCAAGTTGAATTTATAAAACTTTTTGAAAAAAAAAAGGTAGAATGATTTTCACAACAGGGAAAAAATGGATGATTATTTGAGTCAGGAGCAGGGCCGTTCCTGGGTAAGTTGTCGCCTCCGTGCCAGGTCATTTTTGGCGCCCCCCCCCCCCAACTAAATTATGGAAAAAATTTTTTTTAAGTGATTAGACCTGTACTGATTTTCATGTTTAGTGAATGCTACGGTAGCTTAGATTTTGATAAATCTTTCTTTCCTCCACGCGAACTATCACTATCCTCTTTTTCATAGAGAAGGAAAATAAAAAAATATTCATTAATAAAAAAATATTTATTTATTCAAATTACCTCCTAGCTCAATTCTTTCATGATTTCAAATGAACTCTGTGTGTGTGTCTGCTTATTACTGAACACAGACGAAAACACATTGTTTAAATGAAAGCATAAAAGGATTGAGCTAGTAAGTTGAAATTTTATATTTAAGTTAGGCACCGTTTCGGACACTCAAAATAAGCTTTTGAACAAAATCGGTCAAAAAGTATTAGTACTTTACTGTACTTTTTCAGTTTTTTTCAATTTTCTCAAAATTCGCTCCAACGATTTTTATTAAAATTCATAAATCAATTATTTTTTAGATGCTCTTTAAAATGTATATTTTCATTTTGCCCTTGAAACCTTTTTAACATGTGAAACTATATATTGAAATTGCAATGGACTTAAGAAATAGAGGGAACAAAATACACAAAATTTTTATTTTACTAAATTAAAGCCCATTTCATGCAGATTATTTAGAAAAAAAAAATTTCTTGAAAATCTCATTCCCTTTTAGAGATATCGGCTTTAGCGCTAAACCATGTTTGCGTTTTCAAAACTAAAAAAAATCAACAATATGAATTTTTTTTTTATATTTTAGGATTAACTTAGATTCGTGATATATTTTTTTTCTAATTCCTTATTGTTCAAAGAACCTACCATAAAAATTGGTTGGTGGTCAAATAAATAAATGAGAAATTATTTTCTCTTCCATGTCACATTTTGTTTGGCATTATTCAAGCCGCGGAAGGTGAAAAAATCAAAACTTTAAAGTGCCATAACTCGAAAACTAAGTGAGATAGAAAATCGAAATTTGGTGCTGTTACTTATCTCTATACATAGAACAAACATACCAAGTTTCATAAAAAACTGAGATTTTGGGTGAAATGGCCTGGTTGAACTTACGTGGAATGACCCAAATGTAAAATTAAAAAATGTTAAATATTTAAAAATTCGGAAGTGCTAGCAACCAAACCGTATTTTTCCCTGGACCAGTTTTTTATACTGAATCGGTATATGTAAGTATTATTTTTCTACGACCTTTAGTTCAGGCCGTACTTTTTTTGTGTACAGATGGACGGACGGTCGGACAGACAGACACCGGAGTCTCTACATAAGCTCTCTTTCCCTTAGTACCACGTACTTGTGAAGCAAATTCATTCGTTTATATTTACATGTTTTTTTAATGACGCCTCACAGTGGTTCCAAATCCCGAAAACGTGGCCAAAAGTCCAAAAATAAAGAGTAAATTCGGGGACTTTTAAGCCCTAAATAGTTTTATTAATATATTTACGGTTAGGAACGACCGTTTTTGGGAGTCATATGCACTTATCTGGCTCTCAAAATCTATTTGAATCTAAGCGTTTTTGACAACAATCGGGAGCTCTCTCCGAACGCAAATAAGCATCCTTTTCTATCGCTCTCCATTTCCTTGTTTTTTTGGTTATTTTAATTTCGTCAAATGAAATCAAAGACTGAAAGTAAGTAAATTTCAACAATGTAAAAAAAATGCAATAAATTTTGATAGTTAATTAATAGGAGCATTTCAAATAACGCCTTATTTTTTTTCCATTTCGGAAATCGCAAAAATTCAAAAGTCAAAAAGTGAAAAGTCCCACGACATCCCACTCTCAAACCACTTTTCCTGCTTTTTGTAATCCTTCTTCATTAATAATATTAAAAAATTAGCTGCACAGACTTGCACATTTTTTTTTATTCAATTTTTTTGGAATTTGAATATTCATCTGATGAAGCATATTAATGTTATTTAAACTAATGTTATATGTAATCCGTATTAAAAATATTGAATAAAATATTGTAATTAAATTATTTTGACCTAAATAAATGTGTCTGGACCCCCACAAATGTGTCGTATTAAACAATATGTATCATTTAGGGCCAATATGGCCTAAGATGCAGAAAAAGACATAAAAAAAAAGAAAAATTATTTTGTTATTAATTAATTTAAAATACGAAATCGGCGACCTCGAGAACCCGACAATGCCAATTTTGATTGAAATCGAATTATTTTTTTTAGTTCCCCATATTGGTTCCGCCATATTTTTTTTTTCTGAAAAAATAATATCAAATTCTAAATCAGCGACCTCAAAAACCCTTGTGTACTGAATTTCAGAGAGATTAAATAACGTTTTCGACTTTTGACCACGTTTTCGGGATTTGGAACCACTGTGCGCCTGTATGATTTTGTTTTGAATTTTTTTCAAATTTAACGAAAATTTTCTTTTTCTTCGTTGATTATTTCGAAAACTATTCAGTTTTCAAAAAAAATGTCAAAGAATAAAAACTTTTTAAAATAGAGTAATTTATCATAATATAACAAAAATTGAAAATTTTATAATTTTTGAAAAAAACTTATTAGGTAAAGTACTACTTCCAGGTGAAGTATTTACTCCAAAAGTTGATATAAATCTACAATTTTAAGGTAAGGAATATATACCAAATTTCATCGATCTGGCTGCTTGCCTTTTTAAGCTATCGTGTTCACACATACACACACACACACACACACCCAGATATAATTCCAAAAGAATATACGAGAAAGTCTCGGGGAAGTCATTCATTCCCCTTTTATGTTTTTAAATAAAAAAGCTATTTAAAATTTACATTTATTTAACAATTTTTTTTTTTATTTTTTTTTTTTGAGGGGGGGCGACATTCTTGTACCCGCGGGGGGGCGCCATTCAATATAGTTGCGCCAATTATTTCAAATGATTGGCAGCCAATTCTTTTGAAATAAATTTTTCTCCCTTGCGACGGACCAAGGACCCAGACACGAAAATGCCCTTTGGCTTTGAGTCTCCGCCGTCCTTTGGAAGGCGC